>JAEOAE010000241.1:0-26009 GCA_036365155.1 Meriones psammophilus
GTTGAAGGTGTTTATCAGCTGAAGGAGTTCTCTGGTTGAATTTTTGGGGTCACTTATGTGTACTATCATATCATCTCTGAATAGTGATGTTAGACTTCTTCCCTTCTGATTTGTATTCCCTTGATCTACTTTAGTTGTCTTATTGTTGTACCAAGGACTTCAAGTACAATGTTGAAGCAATATGGAGAGAGTGGGCAGCCTTGCCTTGTCCCTGATTTCAGTTTAGTTTGATGTTGGCTATAGGCTTGCTCTATATTGCCTTTACTATGTTTAAGTATGTGCCTTTTTTAACTTATTGTTTGAGAGTCTCAAGTATATATATATATTTGATTAAAGATATGTCATATCTTTTTATGTATGTTATATACATATATATTTTAATTTTTCTCAAAATTTATTGACTATACATTCTGTGAGTTGGTGTGTTAAAATTCTTTGGGTATTTTCTTTAAAGCTTTTAAATTTTATTCTTTGAGATTTCATACATGCATGTAATGTGTCTGAATCATACACACCATGAGGCTTGCTCACACATCCCACACAGGTCCCTTTCTCATCCTCATTTTCCTCCATCTCTCTTTCTTTCTTTCTCTCTCTCTCTCTCTCTCTCTCTCTCTCTTTCTTTCTTTCTTTCTTTCTTTCTTTCTTTCTTTCTTTCTTTCTTTCTTTCCTTCCTTCCTTCCTTCCTTCCCTCCTTCCTTCTTTTTTTTTTAACATAATCAACTGAGTTCAACTAGTACAATCTGTATGGGTATGGGGCCATCCTCTGTACCATAGAGAACCTACAACTGTCCACATCTCAGGGAGAAGAAAAAAGAAAAGACTCTGTCCCAAAGCACCCATAAACCGCCAATATGCTATTCAGTTGGGTCAGGACCTTCTGAGGCCCTCCCTTGTCTGTGCTAGAATGTTGATGGGCTTCATCCTATAACGTCTTATGCAATTAAATACAGGTGCTGTTGAGTTCATGAGTTCAATGTCCATGTCATTAAAAACAACATTTTCAGCTTCTTCCTCATTCTCTAGCTCTTAGTTTCTTTTTGCCCTCTCATTTATGATGTTCTCTAAGCCTCATGGGGTGAGGTCGATATGGATATCTCATTTAGGGCTAATCATTCAAGAGTTACATATTCTGAGCACTTTGACCAGATATGAATCTGTACATTGATATGTATATGAATTTTACATGAATCTATAATCTTCTGTCAGCTGCAAGAGGAACTCTTTTGACCAAGACTGAGAGCAGAGCAAATCCATGGGAATAAATATTAATACTCAGACAGCAGTTTCATTTACCTAAAGTAAAACATCAGTAACAGGTTGCTGCTCTGGTTGGCTTTGGAGGTCAGCTTGACACAGTCTAGAATTTTTCTAAGTGGCTTTTGGCTTTTGGTCATGGTATTTATCACACTGTCATAGAAGAAAAGCAATTAGAGCAGTTTCTCCCTAGGGTCTATGACCTCTCAGCTCCACGCATTTTGAAAAGATTTATTTTTACAAAGGCTGTCACTCTGCAGCCTTAGCTGGCTTGGAACTTGCTATGTAGACTAGGCTTACCTCTAATTCATAGAAATCTTCCTGCCTCTGCCTTCTGTGTGCTGGGATTAAAGCCATGTGCTACTTACTACACACAGTTTAACCAAAGGCTTTTAACTTGGTTTACAGTACCAGGTATGAATTTCTCCCAGGTGGAGCAGGCCTCAAATCTAATGAGAAAGCCATTCACTACCCCTGTAACACTCATGCCACTATGTCACCACTGTGCCTCTCTCACCAGAGATTCTATTGGTGGCTACATGGGAACCCAGAGTAAAGTTACTACCACCTGTTAAAGATAAATAACCCCTAAAAGCAACATATAGAGAGAGCAATGGAATGGGTTGACATGTAATAAAGGAGAGTTAAGATGCTCCACTGCACAGGTGGACAGAGGGGAGAATGTACAGATTCACAAATGGCCTGAGACAGGGGTTCATGAGAATAGTTAGTTCTGTGACTTGTTTTGACCCAGAGACACTGAGGAAGTAGATGACAAACTGGCCTTTCCCCGCCTCTGTGAGCCCATGGGGTTCACTGTCTCTTTATCTGTCTCATACACATCTGAGATGAAACACCATTCTTGTTTTGTTTTGTTTTGTTTTTATTTTTTATGTTTTTTTAAATTTTTATTATTTTTTTACTATTAATTACACTTTATTTATTTTGTATTCCCCCATAAGCCCCTCCCTCTTTCCCTCCCGATCCCACCCTCCCTCCCCCTTCCTCATGCATGCCTCTCCCCAAGTCCACTGATAGGGGAGGTCCTCTTCTCCTTCGTTCTGATCTTAGTCTATCAGATCACCTCAGGAGTGGCTGCATTGTCATCTTCTGTGGCCTGGTAAGGCTGCTCCCCCTTCAGGGAAAGGGAAACACCATTCTTACATAATATCTTTAGATTTTTTTTTTCCTCACAATTACAGACATTCAATAGATATTCTGCAGACATCAATAACTTTGTTTTCTTTTAGTTTTTTCCTTCTCTGTGTGGTGTGTGGTGCATGTGTGTACACTATGAGCATGCAGAGGCTAGAGGTGAGCCTTGGTGATATTTCTCAGGGATATCCACCTTGTTCATTCAGGCAGGCCTAAGGTTACCAGTTCGTTGCCTTGCCTGTCTGTCCAGACAGACCTAGAAATCTGTCGGGAGCCGCTCCTGCCATTACAAGATGGTGCCGGTTTCCTGTTTCCTGGTTCTTCTCGCCAACGTTGTCTTGCGACTTACGCATGCGCCACATTATGCTAACATAGGCTTGGCTGTTCTCCCTATCAGAGAGCACATGCTAATTGGGTTTTGTGTAGAGCACCAATTACAGATGAACAAGTCACCCTGCTGGCTATTTAAACAGAGCACTCACAAGGCTTGGGGTCCTTCTCCACCTGCTTTCAAGAGCTTCACAATAAAACTGCTGCTGGACAAATCCTTTGTTGCCGTGTCATCCTTATCGGCAAAGGCTGCGCGCGACAAGTGGTGCCGAAACCCGGGAACCTGCCGAACCTAGGGCGGAGGGACGACTCGAAGGACCCCCGACTGCTCGTCGGAGGAGGATTCAAGCCAGCAGCGTGAGAGCCGCGGTACTTTTCTGCAAGGCATGATTTCTGTGGTCTGGTGTATTCCGTTTCTCGTTGTTAGTTTCGTTTTTGTCTTGCTGTGTTGTTTGTGTCTTAATTGTGGGAAACGGGATAAAGTGTGTGTGTATAAAAAATGTAAGAAAAAGGTCAAGAAAGGTCAAAGAGTTTTGTCAGACCATCAAGATAGTCTGTCCGAAGCAGAAAAGGGAAAAGTGTTAAAAAGAGAGAAAAAACGTAAAGGTTCAGAAAAAACAGCTAAACTTAAGTTAAAAACTAAAAAATCAAAAGTAACGTCAGATACTAAGAAAGATATTATTAAAAAGAAAGATGAAAATAAGCTATATCCTCTTTTAGATGAGTTTAAAAACCTTAAGGTGGAGTCCTCTTCCGGGGAGGAGACATCCTCCGATGAAGAGGGACCACGACAGTCTTCTGACTCTAGCGAGGAGGAAGAGACAGGGCTTGATCCTGATGAACAAGCAGAATTAGATGATGATGGCCCTGACCCGCCTTATGCGCCAGGGTATGGCGCGACAGCGCCTCTGCTTGAGGAAGTAAGCCAAAACCCAAAGAAAGAAAGAACCAAGATTTCTAATTCGTTAATTTCAAAAAAGGAGAAAAGAAAAATACAGATGGCCTTCCCTGTGTGGGAGGATGCACAAAATCAAAGGCAGCACTCCCCTTTGGATTTAAAGCAATTGAAGGCCTTGGTGGAGTCGGTGCAAACTTACGGCGTTAGTGCGTCATTTACACTAGCATTAATAGAAAGATTGGCAGCTAATGCAATGACTCCTGACGACTGGTCTAGTACAGTAAAAGCATGTCTCACTATGGGACAATATCTAGACTGGAGGTCTATTTACCAAGAATTGTGTATGGCCCAAGCAAAGCAAAATATAACTAATCAGCGTCCTCAGTGGAGCTTTGACATGCTCACTGGTCAAGGACAATGGGTAGTTAATCAGACCCTCTACCCAGTGGAAGTATATAAACAAATAAACAAAGCAGCTGTTAAAGCTTGGAAAAGCCTTCCTAATAAGGGACAGGTTACTGGAAATTTAACAAAGATCATACAAGGAGCTACAGAGCCTTTTTCAGATTTCGTAGCCAGAATGATGGAGGCTGCAGGGAGGATATTTGAGGACCCTGAAAGTGCAATGCCATTCGTAGAGCAACTGATTTATGAACAATGTACAAAAGAATGTAGAAATGCTATTACTCCATGGAAGGGAAAAGGAATAAATGCCTGGATGAGAGCTTGTAGAGAAATAGGAGGGCCGTTGACAAATCAAGGCTTAGCAGCCGCCGTGCTCTCCGCTCAAAAGGCTGCAAATACTAAATGCTTTAATTGCGGCAAGATGGGGTCGTTCTTCCACGACCTTAAAAGGTCTTGCTATTCATCCAGGTGTCATTGATCAAGAAGTCATTATCCAACCCAGGTGGGAGAAATTGCTCTTAAAGGAATCCACATGGCTTTAACTCATTTTGGAATGGAGCCATGTTCTATTATTACCCCTTATACTAGTTACCAGGTACAGGTGTTATGCTCCACTTTAGATATTTGGGCTGTTTTACGCTGTGTTTATTCCGGCAATATTGATAACCATTTTCCAAAACATCCCTTGTTACAATTTACATTAACCAATGCATTTATATTTCCCAAAAATACTAAAAGTCAGCCTATTGTGGGGGCTATTGATGTCTTTACAGATGGATCAAAAACTGGTATAGGAAGTTATGTTGTTAATGATAAAGTGTTTCAAAAGTGTTTTAATTTTTCGTCCCCACAATTGGTTGAATGTGCAATTGTAGCTGAGGTGTTACGAGCCTTTCCTCAGCCCTTAAATATTATCTCCGACTCACATTATGTGGTGGGAGCAGTACAAATTTTAGAAACAGTGGGACTTATTTCTTCCAAAAGCACTGTAGCACAAGTTTTTGCTGATATTCAACAATCTATCAGAACAAGAGTAAATCCTTTTTTTTATTCAGCATATGAGAGCACATACGTTATTACCTGGACCCATGTCAAAAGCTAATGACTTGGCTGACAAGGCCACTAAAGCAGTCTTCCTTTTGCTTAATCCTATACAAAATGCTGCTGCCTTCCATGGGTTATATCATGTACCGGCAGAGACACTTAGGTTAAAATTTGGCATTTCCCGAGCAGACGCTCATAATATTGTATTGAGATGTGCCAATTGTGCAGAGTTTAGACCTACACCTGCTATTGGTGTTAATCCCAGAGGATTAAAACCTTTGCATATCTGGCAAATGGATGTTACTCACATTCCCACTTTTGGTAAGTTAAAGTATGTTCATGTTTCTGTGGATACCTGTTCCGGGGTTATCCATGCCTCACCTCTATCAGGAGAAAAGGTGGCCCATGTTATTACCCATTGCCTAGAGGCGTGGGCAGCATGGGGAAAGCCACAACAATTAAAGACTGATAACGGACCTGCTTATACTTCTAAGACATTTCAACAATTTTGCTCCAAGATGGAAGTCCATCATGTCACGGGGTTGCCCTACAATCCGCAAGGACAAGGCATGGTGGAACGTGCGCATAGCACGATCAAAACTTATTTACAAAAACAAAAAGGGGGACTCTGCCCCATAAATATGGGTCAGAAAGCAACCATCTCCCTTACTTTATTTACCTTAAATTTTTTGAAATTGGATTCTAATGGACAGTCTGCTGCAGACAGACATGTCAGTCATGCATCTCCAAAAGAACTAGTAAAATGGAAAGATGTACTTGATAATCAATGGAAAGGACCGGATCCTATTTTAATAGGATCCAGGGGAGCTGTTTGTGTTTTCCCACAGGATCAAGAAAATCCAATCTGGGTTCCAGCACGATTGACTCGGGTGGTGAAGTACGATGACCCTGCTTCGGATCCTGCTGTTGATCGGGATGCTGATGAACCTAGAGGTGGAGAGCCAAGAGATTCGATGGGGAATCCTGTCAGCTTTTCCTCGACCCATGCCGGTGATGCATGATGCACAAGTCTTCCCAAGATTCTTCACCACCAATGACTCTTTGGGGCTACCGTATTTGCCAATGTCTAAAGATGTAGCTCCTATTCAAAACAATGACACTTGGGACGTTAAGGGCAGTCTATGTTTTACCGTGAATCAGTCATGTGCCAATTCCTGTATTGCGTCTTGCCATAGTTCAAATTAATTCCACTTGTCTGGATATTTCTGTTACACAAGGATTGTTTACTTGGATATCCTCTGCCTTCTCCTATTTTAAAGAATGGGTTGGTGTAGGAATGTTTGGAGTGACCTTGTTTGCAGGACTGCTCCTCTGTCTTTGGTTGCTTTGCAAGTTCAAAAGACAACAACACGCAAAAAATGTGGCTATAGTCCAAGCTATGTTGGCCATGGAGCAGTGACCATCTCCTCAAGTCTGGCTAAACATGCTCAGCCGTTGAGACGCTGTCAGAACTGGTAGCACTCCTGACGGGCACAGGTTCCCATTGCACCAGGATGCTGTTCTTGACAGACCTTTGCGCCCCCCAGGGCTCGGGTTCCCATTGCACGGGGCTAAGGGCGAAAAGGGTCTCATACACCGTGTAACCTCCTTGATCGCTGATGCTGTTGAGTCAGCAAGCTGATCGGAAAATTCATGGTGTTAGGTATTGGTCATTTTGGCTGAATTTTATAATATTAATAAGGGGGAGATGTCGGGAGCCGCTCCCGCCATTACAAGATGGCGCCGGTTTCCTGTTTCCTGGTTCTTCTCGCCAACGTTGTCTTGCAACTTACGCATGCGCCACATTATGCTAACATAGGCTTGGCTGTTCTCCCTATCAGAGAGCACATGCTAATTGGGTTTTGTGTAGAGCACCAATTACAGATGAACAAGTCACCCTGCTGGCTATTTAAACAGAGCACTCACAAGGCTTGGGGTCCTTCTCCACCTGCTTTCAAGAGCTTCACAATAAAACTGCTGCTGGACAAATCCTTTGTTGCCGTGTCATCCTTATCGGCAAAGGCTGCGCGCGACAGAAATCCACCTGTTTGTCTTTCTGTACTGCTGGGATAAGAAGCATGCATCATCATGGCTGCTTCCTTTTAGGTGGATTTCAGGGGTTGAACTTGGGTCATCATGTTCTGGAGGCAAGCACTTTCACCTCCTGAGCCATTTACAAAGCCTAACTTTGTTCTTGCTTTTGTGCTCATGAAAATGTTTCTTTTGTTCAGTGCTCAGTGATATAACCCATGAGTCCTGGAACTGTAGAAATAATGGTAGGACTCTTAGGTGGCAAAAAATTGATTGAAGGGAGCTGTGGATGAGGTGGTTTGGGTGAGAATGACTCATAGGTTTGTGTGTTTGAATACTTGGTCCCCAGTTGGTGGAACTGTTTGTGAAGGGCTAGAAGGTGACTTTGTGTGTCACAAGGATGGCCTTTGAGACTTCAAAAGCATAACCATTCTCAGTGCACTCTCTGTTTCTTGCTTTCCTGCCTATGGTTTCAGATGTGAACTCTAGGCTGTTCCTGCCATTCTGCTTTCACTCCACCATCAAGAACTCTAACCCTCTGGAGCCATGAACCCACTTAAATACTTTCTTCTATAAGTTGTATGCCACTAACTTTTATACCACCAACTACTGGAAGGATTGACTTAGCTGAACACTTTTCTAAGCCATTTAGCAGGGAGAGAATTAAGGAGCTGCCTGTTACAGACCACAAGAGAGTGGCAGCTTCTCTGTGTGGGATAAGAAAAGGAAACAACTCAGCATCTTCCTGATGCTATTGCCAGCCCAAACCATCCCAAGCAGGTGGTTCTAAAGCATGGGTACTCCTTACTCCAGACAGCTGCCGAGTATTTCTCAGAATCAGTCACACCCCAGCATTTCAGGCCATGAGTTCATCAACATAACTGTGTGGATACAAAATTAGTTGCTGCCATGTGGAGGCTCAGTGTGCAACTACATGAGCACTGATATCCACTGAGGTGAACGTTGGGATCTTTGTTTCTGCCCAAGGAATGTGGCTTGTGCAAGGAGAAACATGGTGTTTTTCTCATGTTGCTGTTTTCAAATAATTGAATGTCTGCATTACCTTTTCCTGGAAAACTGAAAATAGAGTGAATTAGAAGTTTTGTAGGGCTAAGGAGATTGAGGAGAAATGGAAAGCCATCGAGTACTAATAGATACAGTTCTTTCTTTTGGGAGTAGTAAGTTGTTTGAAAATCACTGATTGTACCAGTCTGTGAATGTCCTAAAATCTATTAACTGCATTGCAAAGAGGAGAACGTATAATGTGTGCATTGTGTCCCAATAACATTGTAATATTAATAGTGAAAATGCTTGAAAGTAGGAATTTATGTGATAAACTGCATGATTGTGTCTTACCTGAACTACTAGAAAGGATGATAAGGTGTCTGAATGGAGAACCTACCCCTGATCCCTGCTCTGAGGAAAGAAAATTCATGAATATCTACTTTTTGGCTGTTTGCAGGTGCTGGATAGAAACATTTGAATAACTGAGGCCTACTTACATATCTACTTTGAAACACTCTATTGTAGTGGTTCTCAACTTTCTTAATGCTGAGACCCTTTAATACAACTCCTCCTGTTGTGACCCAGACATAAAGTTATCTTTGTTGCTACTTCACAAGTCCAACATTGCTACTGTATGAATCATAATGTAAATATCTGTGTTTTCTGATGGTCTTAGGCAACCCCTGTGAAAGGGACCTTTGACCACAAGGGTTCAAGGCCCACAGGTTGAAACCTATAGGCTCTCTGGGGAATGTCAAGAGATTCAGCCTTCATTGAAGACACAGTATATTTGATAACCGTTATGAATTATTTAAAAATCTCTTATGGGTGTGATAAAGTTGATGATACAGCAAATGAATTGTAGACGATAGTGGATGTACTAAAGTGTAACCTTCTACTTGCTTCATTCTGAACTGATAGGGTTTTAAGAACGTATTGTCTAGATAGCTCAGCACGTAAAAGTACCTCTGTGGAAGCCTGATAACAAGAGTTTGCTCCCTGGGATTCACCTGGCAGAAAGAGAGACCTGATATGCACTCTCACACACATACTTTCCAAATGTAATAAAAAGAATTCATTAAGTTTTCTAGGATTTGGGAGAGCAAGAACAAGTTCAAGGTTAGCCAAGACTATATAGCAAGAGTGTCATAAGCTTGGGGACACTGGTGCTCTAAGCAGCTGGAAAATGCTTTCATTATTATTAACCCTATTTTGGCAAAAATGTAAAAATTTAGCCTTGTAAGAGGAGAGGATTTAAGATGTTCTCAGAGGATATTAACTTATTTGTTCATTATTCTCTTTTGGGAGAAGGGAGATTTTTTTAGCTCTGGCTGTCCTGGAGCTCGCTCTATAGACCAGAATAGCCTGAATCTAGGCTTTTGCTCCTGAGTGATGGCATTTGGGGTGTGTACCACCACACTGGCTATTCGAGAGGCAGTAGAAACCCTCTTGCTTACTGCTACAAACTGTTGATGAAAAGTGTACATTTGATTCATCTGAGAGGCACAGCCTCATTGCAGGAAAAAATCAGGTTGGACTGAAAATTCCAGTTCATCAGCTAACCAGTGGGGGGAAGGAGGGCTGGTTAGCTGAGATAAACAGGACTTAACAAATGGGAAATATTTTTATTTGGGTTACTCTAAAAAAAAACCCCAATTTTCAGAATTATTTTACTAGATACAAGATGGAGATAAGATAGACCAAAAAATGGGCTTTGTTTCTTGATTGCTGGAGAAATCACATATCATGTTTGAAATTTTTTGCAAACCTCTATTTTCAAAGTTTTTGAAAGGGTTGGCTTGGGTGAGTGTTTGGAGTTAACTTTATATGTGGCTTTGAAGAACAGGAGGTTCTTTGGGAACTTGAAATAGCCACTGACCAACAGATTATGATGGAACCACACAAGCTCAGTTTCACTTACTTATGACCACGAGTGGAGGCCATGCCTGTCCCCCAGGATGACCACTGGGGTGCTGGACTTGGACGTCGTTGAGATGCCTGACCAGGCTTTTCCCTTGGGAAATCAGTTTTTGGTTTGTAAGCAGACTTTAATTTCTGTTACAGAGAGACATGGAATTCTGATATGTGAAACCTCATTGCAGTAAACCACCTGAGAAGAAGCAGGACCCTGACCTTACTGAAGGTAAAAGGAGCCCAGATGACCATTAGCAAAGCCAGTGCCTGACAGACACCCAAACCCTTAAGAGGATGCATGTGTTTGACTCAGCAATTCTTATTTCAGGAATTTACTCTGAGAAAATGTTTAAACTTGAGGAAAGGTTTTGTTTTTAGCATCTTGAACCCATCTTTGTTTATGAAGAGAAAATGGCAGTGGCATAAATGCTCCATTGTAGGGGAGTGATTAGCCATTCAGAAGTCAATGAACTAAACAACATACAAGCAACAAAAGCTCAAAGCAGTTCAGGTAAAAGAGATTGCCTTGCAAGCCTGAGTTCAATCCCTGGGTTCCACTGTGGAGGGAAAAACCAGCCTCACAGACACACTGTGGCCTGGGGCGCCCACACTCACAAATCACAAACACTCACACACAACCTATTAGGGGGAAGTCAAGGTTTCCTTTGTGGGTTCTTGGTCTTGTTAATTAAAAAAAAAAAAAAATGTTGAGATCAGAAGGAAGCTCAGGGATCATTTTGTTAGAGTTTCAGAGAAAAACGATGAGGCAGGCAAGGTATAAATCACAGCAGCTTCCAGAAGGAGAGACATGGAGAAGAGGAGAGAAAGTTACGCCTTTGAGTTAGGACCCAAGGACACAGGCAAATTCAGCAGTGGAGTTCAACAAGCAATGTGTGGGTTGGGAGTGGACGTCTTCAGAGAAATGGAGTCTAGTGTGTCAGGAGCCCATGCTTAGGCTTTTGGTCAATATTAAAAAAAAAAAAGAAAGAAAGAAATAGGAAAAAGGGAAAAGTTACAGGCTTAAGGAATTTTATTTGTTCATCATTTATTTTGGGTGTAGGTGTGTTTTGTTTGCATGCATGTCTGTGCAACCAAGGTACATTCCTGGTGTCCATGGAGGCCAGAAGAGGGTGCTAGATCTTCCTGAAACTGGAGTAGAGACCACTGTGGGCTGCGACTTGGGTTTACTGGGAATGGAACCCAGGTCCTCTGGAAGAGCATCCAGTGTTTGTAACCCTGGACCCCCTAAGCTATAGTTTCCCTGTTAGAACTAAGAAAATTGGGCAGGTTTAGCAGTGCTGAGGGGTGAAAGCTCTGTAAATACAAACATTATCCTCTGAGGAAATAATTATGCCTCCCAACTTAGCATATCTTCTGGTGAGTCAGATTTCCTGTGGAATGGTCTCTTGGCAGGATGACTGGCAAGTGACATTATCTGTAACATTCTAATCTTACCTAAGTTCTCAGATAGAACTCAGATAGAAAATCTGTTTGTGTAAGCCTTGACTGCAGGGCTGTCTCTAGTAGCTAGGAAACCAATAAATACACAGTGGGAAAATGAGAATCATTTACTCTTGCAGGAAACCCAGAGACTCGTGTCTCTGTCTACTATTACCTTGCTATGTCCCTGTACTGCCCATGGCTGTGCTGGCTGAGGCAGCTCAGAGGTGGGGTACTTTCCTGGTATACAAAAGGTCCTGGGCACACTGATTAACACCCACCCTGGACTACTGAAGGGACTAAGGGCTTGGTTAGTTCAAGTGTGTTAGGCAAAATAGAGGACCTGGGCTTGATCCCTAACAGCCACTCCAGTACATTGCAGGTATATGTACATTTATGCATCTGTCTATGTCTGTCTGTATCTATGTCTATGTCTCTGTCTATGTCTATATCTATGTCTCTGTCTCTATGTCTGTATCTATGTCTATGTCTTTGTATGTCCATGTATATATCTATATAGGCTAATGGAACAATGCAACATTTTAACTTAGAGAAAAATAATTGATAGGATAAATTCTGTAGCAACTATAATTATAATTATGTTCTACTAATATAATAATAGAATAGGGAATAGTGTAGAGGAGGAGGTTCCAGAGATTTATACGAAAGACAGCGACAGTGGAAGACAGGAAGTCCTTCCTGACCTGGGCTTCATTTCAACCAAAGGAGCATGCTGAAGAAGAGCTAGCTTTGTAAGAACACTGGGAGAGGCAAATATTGTGTGAGTGTCATGCAGAGCTGTCCCTTTCCTCTCTTGGGTCTGGGTCACAATCCAGGCAGCATTCTTAGCTGATTAGAATGTCTCATTTAATAAACTATCTCCTTGCCTGTAAGCATCCCTGTGCTTCACACAACCCACTGTAAAGAGGTATAAGATCTTGGGAAGTGCAGTGGCTGCCTGCCAGACTAAAATCCTCCCTTGCATCTGGAGTTTGTAAGCAAGGGTGAGTAAAACCACTGAACTGGACCACCCATGGGTAAAAAAAAGTTTGTTTAGGAAATTAAAGTGTCAGGTGTTCACTTGGAGGCCAGGGAACAGTGGCATAGAAAAAGCCATATCAATCTTAAAGGAATAGGGAGGAGAGGTGTGGCTCAAAACAGCCTGAGAGTTAGTGCAGGCTTTGGTGTTCCGTTAACAGGAACTAAATGTCTGTGCCCCAGGTAGGTGACTGTTAGGGACAGCTGGATAAAGGAAGTGGTGATTTTCCTGGTAAACAGAAAGGTGCCTTTGAGGTTCCTGAGGGATGCTGAATTTACCCTCTGGTTTACTCAATAAACTTCTGTTTCCCTGGCCAGAGTCCTGCCTGAGATAGGACATGGTTATTGGCACTACCACTGTGGGGGCCACTGTGGACCTAACACAGCTTACACACAGAGCACTACCTCTGAAAAGTGAACAGAAGAGAAGGGTTTTAAAGAAAAGGGTGATTTTAACACATTTTCTCTACGAGGCTATGGGATTTCGTGTATATTTTTCTCTAACATGCATGGCAAATATGTGCCAACATCACAACAATGGGGCCATTATTCACATTTGGAACAGGTCTTGGTGATACAAACTGTGTAGCATCCTATAGTCTGATGTGGTCTGTCTGTTTTTAAGCTCTTGGCCTTTAATTCAAACAACTGAAAACAAAGGCTCTAAGATTTTCAAAAGAAGCAAAATTAGTTTATGTGGAGCAAAGTGAAGCTACAGATTAGAGCAGGATACACTGTCAAGATGGACAAATGGCTGTGTGAATCAGAGTTCTGACACACCCTGATTATTGCTTGGGCTTTCACTGATGGGGTTGAGGAAATGAGGGGTCGAGTTACAAGAAAGGAGACAGGTACTTTGTTTTGTCTGACAGGCTGAATTTAACCAAGCCTTTAGTCTCTGAGCATGTCCTTCACAGAACACATCTGACTTTCTTCATATGCATATGTAGTTATGCAAAAGATAAGATGCTCAATAGGGAACTTTCCATAAACGTGAGAAAGTAGTTTTACTTTCCTGCATATGCACCTTAAACCAGTGAGCAGGTGAGATCAGCCTGTTCATTCTCCCTTCCTAATGCATTGGTGCCACACCTGACTAGAGACTGCCTACACTTGACTGTCCAAAAGAGGAAAGAAAAAAATCCAAAAGCCCAGAAAGTGGCCCAATGAAAGTGGCAGGGTGTCTGTGGTATATGTAGGTTACTACAAGAAGGAGATGTGCACAACCCAAACCAAAGAGGGTCCCAGGATTAACACCTTCCTGTGGCACCTGCCTCAGCCACAAGTTCTAGACCAGCATGGAATACATAGCATAATTCTATCTCAGAATAACAAACAAAGAAACAAAGGGTGGGGAGCCTTTATGGATGGAAACAGGCCTATTTGTCTTGTTCATAGCTGGTCCTCATGGCCTAGTCCACTTGCTTGAGACACAAGTTGACACAGCAATTATTTCTTCTTAGTCCCTTTGTTTTGACATATGGGGCAGGGGCATGAGTGTGTGTATCCCCATGTCCATGTGGAAGTGAGACGACAACTTGTGGGTGTCAGTTCTCTTCTTTCACCGTCCTGGGATTAGCTGCAAGTGTTTTTACCCTCTGAGCCACCTCATGGGACCGAAATTCATGTTCTTTATAGCAAAGCATTGCTATCTCCATTATCTGTTTTCCTTTCTCATTTAGAAGATGGCCGAGCACGGGGAGGCCGCTGAGGAGCCAGTTACTGAGTTTGATTATGATCATCTCCATGAGCTCTCTGCTCTTCTCAGTGTGGATGCAGTGCAGCTGGCCAAGAGCCAAGATGAAGAAGAGCATAAAGCATGAATGAAAATGAAGAAAGGTTTTAACTCACAGATGCACAGTGAAGCCAGGAGATTAAAGACTTTTGTGACCTATGACCCATATAGCTCATGGACACCTCAGGACATGGCAGCTGCTAGGTTTTACCTTACTGAGGTGAAACCTGGGGTGCAGTGCTTTTGCTGTAGCTTAATCCTCTTTCACACCAGCCTCAGCAAATTTCCCATAGAAATCCACAAGAAATTTCGTCCAGAATGTGAGTTACTGTTGGGCAAAGATGTTGGTAAGATTGGCAAGTATGACATAAGGGTGAAGAGTCCAGAGAAGATGCTGAGAGGCAGCAAATCACAGTACCATGAAGAGGAGGCCAGGCTGGAGTCCTTTGAGAAGTGGCCATTTTATGCCCATGGGACCTCGCCACGTGGACTCTCCACAGCTGGCTTTGTCTTTACAGGTAACTAACTGGGTCCCATTTTGTGAGGTTTTCTGTGGTGGTTAAGAGTTAGGTTCCATTTTGTAGGCAGTAAAATGTTGCTGTTCTTTACATATAGATTTTAAGAGTACAGGCAATGGGCTCAGTGTGTAGCTGAGTGCTAGATCACCTAGTAGGACCTCCAAAGCCCTGGGCTGTGTCTATGGAGGATGGCCATGGCTGGGATGGGAGGTCCAGACTCAGGAGTGGGTCATTTAGGGCAGTGGGATGTGGCCAGGGATTCAGCCAGAGGGGACATGGAAGAGCAAGCATGATGGGGTCTGTGTTGCTCTGGTTCAGTATGATCAGCTCTAAGACAAACCTGGTGCCATTGCTTCCCTGCATCTGTAGGTGAAAGGGACACTGTGCAGTGCTTCTCCTGCAGTGGATGCCTGGGAAACTGGGAAGAAGGAGACAATCCCTGGAAGGAGCATGCCAAGTGGTTCCCCAAGTAAGTGGATCATATTTCATGATTAAACTTTTTAATGTTTTACAGAGCAAAATAAAACTAGAGATAAAAGAGCCACATTGTTGGGGTATTCCCTTGAGTTCTGATCTTCCTCCTATCCTATACGGGGTCACCCCAGAACTTTTTAAGTGGTCACATAGTGATAAGTTTGAATCACATGAACTTAGCTTTTTCTTCTATTTATAAAGTTATTATTATTATTTTTTTGCTGGATTATTGAGTGATTTTATTGGCTTGATCCATAAAGGATATTTTTAATACATTCTTAGTTTTTTTTAATCATCCTTATAACCACTACTTTTTTTTGCCTTTCTTTGTCTAATTTTTATTTTTTATATTAATTACAGTTTATTTACTTTGTATCTCAGCTGTAGCCCCTCCCCCATTCCCTCCCAATCTCACCCTCCCTCCCTCCTTTCCTCCCTGCCCCTCTCTAAGTCCATGGTATGGGAGGTCCTCCTCCCCTTCCATCTGACCCTAGATTATCAGGTCTCATCAGGACTGGCTGCAATGTCCTCCTCTGTGGCCTAACAAAGCTGCTCCTCCCTGGGTGGGTGGGTGGGGGTTGTCAAAGAGTCAGCCATTGAGTTCATGTCAGAGACAGTCCCTGTTCTCCTTACTAGGGAAACCCACTTGGATGCTAAGCTGCTATGGGCTACGTCTGAGCAGGGGTTCTAGGTTATATCCGTGAATGGTCCTTGGTTGGAGAATCAGTCTCAGACAAGATGACTGTGTCCAGATATATTTGGTCCTTATGGTGCTTCCATCCTCTCCAGGTCATACTTACTCCCTCTTTTTAAATATGATTCCCTGGACTCTGCCCAAGGTTTGGTTATGAGTCTCAGCATCTGCTTTGATATACTGCTAGGTAGAGTCTTTCAGACGTCCTCTATGGTATGCTCCTGTCCTGTTTCTTGTTTTCTCCTACTTTCAATGTCCATCCCATTTGTCTTTCTAAGTGAGGTTTGATCATCTTACTCTGGAACCTCCTTCTTGTTTAACTTCTTTAGGTGTACAGATTTTAGTAGGTTTGTCCTATCTTATAGGCTTAGTATCCACTTATAAGTGAGTATATACCATTTGTGTCTTTCTGCTTCTGGGATACCTAACTCAGGATGATCTTTTCTAGATCCCACTATTTGTCTGCAAATTTCATGATTTCCTTGTTTTTAATTGCTGAGTAGTATTCCATTGTGTAAATGTACCACAATTTCTGTATCCATTCCTCTGTTGAGGGACATCTGGGTTGTTTCCAGGTTCTGGCTATTATGAATAAAGCTGCTACAAACATGGTTGAGCAAATGTCCTTGTTGTGTATTTGAGCATCTTTGGATATATGCCTAGGAGTGGTATAGCTGGATCTTGAGGAAGCACTATTCCTAATTGTCTGAGAAAGCACCAGATTGATTTCTGAAGTGGTTGTACAAGTTACATTCCCACCAGCAATGGAAGAGGGTTCCTCTTTCTCCACATCCTCTCTACCATGTGTTGTCACTTGAGATTTTGATCTTAGCCATTCTGATGGGTGTTAGGTGAAATCTCAGGGTGGTTTTGATTTGCATATCCCTGATGGCCAAGGAAGTTGAGTGTTACTTTAGGTGTTTCTCTGCCATTCTATAGTCCTCTACACAGAATTCTCTCTTTAGCTCTTTTTTGTTTACTTGATTTGTTGCTTTTTAACTTCTTTATTTCTTTATATATTCTGGATATTGGTCCTCTGTCAGATATAGGGATGGTGAAGATCTTTTCCCAGTCTGTAGGCTGTCATTTTGTTTCTGATGACAGTGTCCTTTGTTCTACAGAAGATTTTTAGTTTGATGAGATCCCATTTATTGATTGTTGCTCTTAGAGCCTGTGCTGTTGATGTTCTGTTCAGGACATCTGTGTTCTCTGACAATGAGTTCTAGGCTATTCTCCACTTTTTCTTCTCACTGATTTAGTGTGTCTGGTTTTATATTGAGGTCTTTGATCCACTTGGACTTTAGTGTTGTGCAGGGTGATAAACATGGATCTATTTTCATTTTTCTGCATGTAGACATCCAGTTGGACCAGCACCATTTGTTGAAGATGCTGTTTGTAGTACAGCTTGAGATCAGGGGTGGACATACCTCTAGATGATCTGTTGTTGTACAGGATCATTTTGGAGATTCTGGGTTTTTTGTTTTTCATAGGAAGTGGAGAATTTTTCTTTCAAGGTCTGTAAAGAATTATGTTGGTATTTGGATAGGAATTGCATTGAATCTGTATATTGCTTTTGGCAGGTTGGCCATTTTCACTATGTTAATCCTACCAATCCATGAGCATGTGAGATCTTTCCATCTTCTGATATCCTCTTCAATTTCTTTCTTCAGAGATTTGAAGTTTTTTTCAAACAGGTCTTTCACTTGTTTGGTTAGAATCACACTGAGGTACTTTTATGTTTTTAGTGGCCATTGTGAAGGGTGTTGTTTCCCTAGTTTCTTTCTTGGCCCTTTTATCTTTGTTATACAGGAGCGCTTCTGAGTTTTTGAGTTAATTTTGTATCCAGTCAGTTTGATGAAGGTGTTTGTCAGTTGAAGGAGTTCTCTGGTTGAATTTTTAGGGTCACTCATGTATACTATCATATCATCTGTGAATAGTAATACTTTGACTTCTTCCTTTCTGATTTGGATCCCCTTGATCTCCTTTATTTGTCTTATTGCTCTAGCTAGGACTTCAAGTATAATGTTGAAGCGATATGGAGAGAGTGGGCAGCCTTGCCTTGGCCCTGATTTCAGTGGGATTGATTTAAGTTTCTCTCTGTTTAGTTTGATGTTGGCTGTAGGCTTGCTCTATATTGCCTTTATTATGTTTAAGTATGTACCTTGTATCCCTGGTCTCTCCAAGACTTTAATCATGAATGGGTTTTGGATTTTATCAAATGCTTTTTCAACATCTAAGGAGATGATCACGTGGTTTTTCTCATTCAGTTTGTTTATATTGTGGATTACATTGATGGATTTCTGTATATTGAACCACCCTTGCATGCCTGGGATGAAGCCTACTTGGTCATGGTGGATGATATTTTTTTGTGTTCTTGGATTCAGTTTGCAAGTAATTTATTGAGTAGTTTTACATCAATGTTCACAAGAGAGATAGGTCTGAAATTCTCTTTTTTTGTTGGGTCTTTGTGTGGTTTAGGTATCAAGGTGACTGTGGCTTCATAGAATGAGTTTGGTAATGTTCCTTCTGTTTCTATTTTGTCAAATAGTTTGAAGAGAATTGGAGTTAGCTCTTCCCTGAAGGTCTGGTAGAATTCTGCACTGAAACCATACAGCCCTGCCTTTTTTTTGGAAGGGAGACTGTTGATGACTGCTTCTGTTTCCTTGGGGCATAGAGGACTTTTCAATCTTTCTGCCTGATTTCTATTTAACTTTGGTAAGTGCAATCTATCAAGAAAATTGTCCATTTCATTTAGATTTTCAAATTTTGTTGCATATAGGCTTTTGTAGTCAGACCTAATGATTGTTTGGGTTTCTTCAGTGCCTGTTGTTATGTCCCTCTTTTAGGTTCTCTATGCCTTTTAGTTAGTTTGGCTAAGGGCTTGTCTATCTTGTTGGTCTTCTCAAAGAATCTGCTCTTGGTTTCATTGATTCTTTGAATTGTTTTATTTGTTTCTAATTTATTGATTTCTGACCTGAGCTTGAATATTTCCAGCTGTCTACTACTCTGGTGTGTTTGCTTCTTTTTTTCCCTAGGGCTTTCAGGTGAGCTATTAAGTTGCTTGTATAGGATGTTTCAAATTTCTTCTTGCAGGCACTTAGTGCTATGAGCTTTCCTCTCCTCTCCTGCTTTCATTGTGTACCATAAGTTTGGATATCTATCTCTACAACAAATACATTTGATAAGCTTGGAGCCACGTCTCAAAAGAGTTTGTCAACAATCCAAACAGTTTGAAGTGCCACTATTCTAATATCAGACAATTTAGATTTTTCCACATCCTCTTAAAACTAACTCGAAAGAAATAAATTGCCAATCCCTGGATTTTAACCAAATAACAGTTAATCTATTTGACATTACTATCTTGGGTCCTCAGCAATGCTCCTGTCCTGTTTCTTATTTCCCAATTTTATAATGAAACAAATCTTGTCTTTTAATGACAAGTTTTAACATCTTAGTAGTGAATCCTTCTTGTTAAAGTTCTTTAGGTCCAATAGATTTTGTCCCTAATGCCCTCTCTTATAGTCTTAGTATCCACTGCATCCCCATTTGTAGGAACAATCACACATAAAAATAAAATGAAAACTCCACTATTTGTCTGCAAATTTCATGATTTCCTTGTTTTTAATTTGTTCATAGTATTCCATTGTATAAATGTACCACAATTTCTGAAGGATGTTTTTTGTTGAGGGACATCTAATTTCTTTCTCAGGTTTTGGCTATTACAAATAAAGCTGCTACAAACATGGTTAATCAAATTTATTTGAGCATCTTTGGATATATGCCTAGGAGTGGTATAGCTGGATCTTGAGAAGCACTATTTCCTAATTGTCTGAAAAGCACCAGATTGATTTCTGAAGTGGTTTTACAATTTTACATTCCCATCAGCAGGTGAAGAGGTTCCTCTTTCTCCACATCCTCTCTAGCATGTGTTGTCACTTGAGATTTTGTTCTTAGCCATTCTGATGGGTGTTAGGTGAAATCTCAGGTTTGTTTTGATTTACATATCCCTGATAACCAAGGGATGTTGATTGTTACTTTGGTGTTTCTCTACCATTCTATAGTCCTCTACTGAGAATTCTCTCTTTAGCTCTCTACCCCTTTTTGTTTACTTGATTTGTTGCTTTTAAACTTCTTTATTTCTTTATATATTCTGGATATTGGTCCTCTGTCAGATATAGGGATGGTGAAGATCCTTTCCCAGTCTGTAGGCTGTCATTTTGTTTCTGATGACAGTGTCCTTTGTTCTACAGAAGATTTTTAGTTTGATGAGATCCCATTTATTGATTGTTACTCTTAGAGCCTGTGCTGTTGATGTTCTGTTCAGGACATCTGTGTTCTCTGACAATGAGTTCTAGGCTCTTCCCCACTTTTTCTTCTCACCGATTTAGTGTGTCTGGTTTTATATTGAGGTTTTGATCCACTGGGACTTTAGTGTTGTGCAGGGTGATAAACATGGATCTAGTTTCATTTTTTTGCATGTAGACATCCAGTTGGACCAGCACCATTTGTTGAAGATGCTGTTTGTGGTACAGCTTGAGATCAGGGATGGACATACTTCTAGATGATCTGTTGTTGTACAGGATCATTTTGGAGATTCTGGGTTTTATGTTTTTCATAGGAAGTGGAGAATTTTTCTTTCAAGGTCTGTAAAGAATTATGTTGGTATTTGGATAGGAATTGCATTGAATCTGTATATTGCTTTTGGCAGGTTGGCCATTTTCACTATGTTAATCCTACCGATCCATGAGCATGCGAGATCTTTCCATCTTCTGATATCCTCTTCAATTTCTTTCTTCAGAGATTTGAAGTTTTTTTCAAACAGGTCTTTCACTTGCTTGGTTACAATCACACTGAGGTACTTTTATGTTTTTAGTGGCTATTGTGAAGGGTGTTGTTTCCCTAGTTTCTTTCTTGGCCCTTTTATCTTTGTTATACAGGAGCACTTCTGAGTTTTTGAGTTAATTTTGTATCCAGTCACTTTGATGAAGGTGTTTGTCAGTTGAAGGAGTTCTCTGGTTGAATTTTTAGGGTCACTCATGTATACTATCATATCATCTGTGAATAGTAATACTTTGACTTCTTCCTTTCTGATTTGGATCCCCTTGATCTCCTTTATTTGTCTTATTGTTCTAGCTAGGACACAAGTATAATGTTGAAGTGATATGAGAGAGTGGGCAGCCTTGCCTTGGCCCTGATTTCAGTGGGATTGATTTAAGTTTCTTCTCTGTTTAGTTTGATGTTGGCTGTAGGCTTGCTCTATATTGCCTTTATTATGTTTAAGTATGTACCTTGTATCCCTGGTCTCTCCAAGACTTTAATCATGAATGGGTTTTGGATTTTATCAAATGCTTTTTTCAACATCTAAGGAGATGATCATGTGGTTTTTTCTTCAGTTTGTTTATATTGTGGATTACATTGATGGATTTCTGTATATTGAACCACCTTGCATGCCTGGGATGAAGCCTACTTGGTCATGGTGGATGATATTTTTTTTTGTGTTCTTGGATTCAGTTTGCAAGTAATTTATTGAGTAGTTTTTACATCAATGTTCACAAGAGATAGGTCTGAAATTCTCTTTTTGTTGGGTCTTTGTGTGGTTTAGGTATCAAGGTGACTGTGGCTTCATAGAATGAGTTTGGTAATGTTCCTTCTGTTTCTATTTTGTCAAATAGTTTGAAGAGAATTGAGTTAGCTCTTCCCTGAAGGTCTGGTAGAATTCTGCACTGAAACCATACAGCCCTGCCTTTTTTTGGAAGGGAGACTGTTGATGACTGCTTCTGTTTCCTTGGGGCATAGAGGACTTTTCAATCTTTCTGCCTGATCTCTATTTAACTTTTACAAGTGCAATCTATCAATAAAATTGTCCATTTATTTAGATTTTCAAATTTTGTTGCATATAGGCTTTTGTAGTCAGACCTAATGATTGTTTGGGTTTCTTCAGTGCCTGTTGTTATGTCCCTCTTTTAGGTTCTCTATGCCTTTGAGTTAGTTTGGCTAAGGGCTTGTCTATCTTGTTGGTCTTCTCAAAGAATCTGCTCTTGGTTTCATTGATTCTTTGAATTGTTTTATTTGTTTCTAATTTATTGATTTCTGACCTGAGCTTGAATATTTCCAGCTGTCTACTACTCTGGTGTGTTTGCTTCTTTTTTTCCTAGGGCTTTCAGGTGAGCTATTAAGTTGCTTGTATAGGATGTTTCAAATTTCTTCTTGCAGGCACTTAGTGCTATGAGCTTTCCTCTCAGCGCTGCTTTCATTGTGTCCCATAAGTTTGGATATGTTGTACCTTCATTTTCATTGAATTCTAGGAAGTCTTTAATTTCTTTCTTTATTTCTTCCCTGACCCAGCTGTCATTGAGTAGGGAGTTGTTCAGTTTTCATGAATGTGTAGGCTTTTTGCTATTTCTGTTGTTGTTGAGGTCCAGCTTTATTCCATGGTGATCAGACGGGATACAAGAGATTATTTCATTCTTCTTGTATCTGCTGAGGTTTGCTTTCCCAACTATATGGTCTATTTTGGAGAAGGTTCCATGAGGTGTTCAAAGAAGGTATATTCTTTTGAATTTGGGTGAAAAGTTCTGTAGACATCTATTAGGTCCATTTGATTTAGGAGCTCTGTAGGTGCCCTTATTTCCCTGTTTAGCTTTTGTCTGGATGATCTGTCCCTTGGTGAGAGTGGAGTGTTGAAGTCTCCCACTATTAAGGTGTTGGGATGGATGAATGATCTTAGCTTTAATAATGTTTCATTTAGAAATGTAGGTGGTCTTGTATTTAGGGCATAGAAGTTCAAAATTGTGATGTCCTCTTGGTGGAATTTTCCTTTGATGAAAATGAAGTGCCCCTTCTCATTTTTTTAATTAATTTTGGTTGAAAGTTTATTTTATTAGATATTAGGATAGTTACCCCCAGCTTGTTTTTTGGGTCCATTTGCTTGAAAAATATTTTTCTAGCCCTTTACTCTGAGGTAGTGTTTATCTCTGTTGCAGAGGTGTGTTTCTTGGATGCAGCAGAATGTTGTATCCTGTTTCTGCAACCATCCTGTTAGTCTGTGTCTTTTTATTGAAGATTTGAGTCCATTGATGTTGATGGATAATAGTGACCAATGACTGTTAGTTCCTTTTATTGTGGAATTGGTGGTCTTACTGTGATTCTTTGCTTGTTTCCTTGTAATTTTTGTTGGGAAATTATCTGTATCCTCTGTTTTTTTGGTTGTGGTTTTCATTGATTGAGTTTTCCTTCTAATATCTTCTGTAGGGCTGGCTTCCTGTGTAGATATTGCTTAAATTTTGTTTTGTCATGGAATGATTTGTTTTCTCCGTCTATGTTCATTGAAAGCTTTGCTGGGTATAGTAGTCTGGGCTGGCATCTGTGGTCACATAAAGTCTGCATGACATCTGCGCAGATCCTTCTGGCTTTCATAGTTTCTGATAAGAAGTTTTGTGTGTTTCTGATAGGTCTACATTTATATGTTACTTGGCCTTTTTCACTTGCTGCTTTTAATATATTTTCTTTGTTCTGTAGATTCAGTGTTCTGACTATAATGTGACATGAGGAGTTTCTTTTCTGGTCTAGTCTATTTGGTGTTCTATAGGCCTCTTATATGTTTATGGACATCTCTTTTTTTAAGTTGGGAAATTTTTCTTCTATGATTTTCTTGAAGATATTTTCTGGACCTTGGAGCCTGGTATGGACTTTTTTGTCTGTTCCTATTATTCTTTGATTTTGCCCCTCTTCACAAGAAAATCATAACAATCAAAAAACTAGTATGAAAAAAAAAAAAAAAAAAAGGAGTGTGTTTTGTGTTGGCAAGTATTCCTGGGCATAGGCCTGCCCTGACGTGTGTGGTTATACCCAGGGACACTGCACTGGAGACTGATTGTCCCCTCATCAGCAGGGATCAGTTGGAAATAGCTTCTTGGTTAGGGTCCTTGTGTCCACTTCCCTGCTCAGTGCTGGGTCTCCATCTGGCTGGGACCTACTCAGATCTTGTGTTTGCAAGTATTTTTCCTGACAGTATTAGTGACGTATAAAGTCCAATAATTTGAGAGGTTTTTTCAAAAGGTTTTTGCAGTGTAGAACATCTCTGTTTATAGAGTTTTTTTAATAAAAAATTTTTCTTTTATTTAAATTCATTTACATTACATCATAAGGGTGACCCTTCCCTCCTCTCCTCCCAATCTCCTCTCCCCCTCCTTTCTTCTTCCACTCTCCCTTTTCTTCCAGAAAATGAGAGTCCTCTTCCCTTTTATCAGCCCTCCCCAAGACATCAAGTCACATCAGGACTGAGCATATCCTCATCCACCGAGGCCAGGAAACACAGTCCTGCCATGGGGAGCTGATCCAAACCAGGCAATAGAGTCCATGTTAGAAGTTTTCTCTGTGTGTGTGTTTTATTGATTCTAATTCTATTTTTATGCCTTGCACCATTTCCTTCATCTTTTTGAAGGTAGATTCCTGTCTCTGTATGATGGCCTCAATTATTTTGGTTTGTTTCCTCTCTATATTCCAGTAACTGTGCCACTACTTGTGCCTCTTTTTGTTTGGCTATATTTTTAGTTTTGTTTTTGCCTGTGTGTGTGTGTGTTTTATTGATTCTAATTCTGTTTTTATGCCTTGCACCATTTCCTTCATCTTTTGGATTTAGATTCCTGTCTCTGTATGATGGCTTCTATTTTTTGTTTTTTTCTCCATATTCCAGTAATTGTGCCTCTTTTTGTTTGGCTCTATTTGACTGTGTTTCTTTGAGAGATTTGGTCATTTTATCTTTATTTGCTCCACTTGTGTGGCCAACCTTTGAGACATGTGTTCATTTCCTCTTTAACTGTCTCTATTTGTATGGTATTTCTCTGAGAGATCTGTTTGTTTCCTCTTTATGTGCCTCTAATAACTGGATAAGCATAGCTTTACAGTCATTTTCCTATGTTTTAGATGGATTGGATAGCCATTGATTTGGGGGGTTGCTGGTGAAGCCCTAATGTCCTGATTTTTGTTGGATGTGTTCTTTCTCCGACCTCTGGCCATTTGCTTATCTGTAACTGTCACTGTTTGTTCCTGGATTCTGCAGTTCAGACTGTATGGTCTTTCTCTGGAGTCTGGAGAATTCTTCAGGAAGATGAGAGAGGTCCAGTGGTTTCAGCATGTGCATTGGTGTTTCAGCTGTGCCTGTGGGAGGAAAGTCCGAGGGTGCAGCAGGACAAGTTTGGGCAAGCGTGTGCATTTGCACGTGGGTGGAAGTGTACCTTGAGGGACAGGGTGGTAGATAATGTAGAAGCCTTGAGTGTGTGGGAGGGGTGCTGCCTTGCAGGCACCAAAGGGGTTGCAGGCACTGAAAGTGTCACACACGCTGGTGATAATTGCTTGTGTAAATTCCCTGAGTACCTCAGTGGCCTACAGGCTACTGGTATCTGGCCTGTCTGAGCTCCAGATGTTATTTGCCTGAACTCCACTGGTGGACCCCACAGAGCAGGGGCTTCAATGTCCCAAGAATCCTCTGTTTCCCAGTAGATGGATGGGTGGGAGGGATCTGATGACCAGCTGCTATCTTAGAAGGACCCTGGATCTGGGACTCTGCAGGACTTGAGGGCACACTCTCTCTCTAGCAGGTCAATCTGCAAGCACCTTGGTACCCTGTCTCTACTCCCAGGTTTGAACCTGCTGAGTCAAACATGGGAGGATGAGCTCTGTCAGCTCAGTGGTGCTGCAAACCATTGAACTAGGGAGTCCAGCCACAGCCTCAGAATAAGAGGCTGGTCCAGGTGCCTGCTGGGAAGTCCTGGGGACTACAACAGTGGTCCACAGACCCAGGTGGCCTGGCGCCTGGGTGTACCTGGTTTTTTGGTGGCCTTCATGGCCGTTATCGGCCACTGAGGGGTTGGGCAGCCCATACAGTCACTGGCTAGCTGGCCCTGCAGAGTCTGTACAGCTGCTTGCAGACCCAGGACCTGGGACCGGGAAGGATGGTACCTTGGATCTGGGACTCGAAGGTGGGGTATGGCTGGCAGCCAGGTGGCTGAGGAGCTAGGAGCTCTGCCTCTGCTGTCTCAGTCCCCAGGCAGAGTTCTGTGCTGAGAGTCT
>JAEOAE010002775.1:0-19025 GCA_036365155.1 Meriones psammophilus
TATATCACTATACAGCACAAGAAACAAGTTTACAACAGAAGAACAGAAACATAAAGCACTACTTTGTAAACTAAATCACATGTGTGTTGCTCACACAATTAGAATACAAAGGAAACTGAAGCGATAAATCAAAATGTATGGCAAAAACAAGTTTTCATCGAAAGAACAAAGCGCACAGCACAATGCTGTAAACTAATTCACATTCATGTCGCCTGTACAATTATTATAACAGGAAAACTGAAGAGTGATATAACCTTAATCTAACCCTAAACCCTAACTATAACCTAAATCTAACCTAACCCTAACCTAGCACTAGCCTAACCTAACCTAATCCTAACCTAGCATTTCTAACAGGAACAAGTTTTCAACGAAAAGAACAGAAAGAAAAGCACTTCTTTGAAAACTAAATAACATGTGTACCACTCGCTCAATTAGGAATACAGGAAAACTGAAAATAGATATAGCACTGTACAGCACAGGAGCAGTTTTGAGCGAAAGAACAGAAAAGCAAAACACTACTTTTAAAGCAGCAATCACATGTGTGTCGCTCACCCAAATAGGAATACAGGAAACTGGAAATGTGTTATCTTGCATTGTACAGCACAGAAACAAGTTTCAATCGAAAGAAGAGAAACACAAAGCAAAACTTTGTAAACTAATTCACATACATATCCCCTGTTCAATTATTATAACAGGGAAAACTGAAAGAGTGATATAACCTAACAGCTAAACCTAGGCCCTAACCCTAACTCAAAGCACAACCTAACCTAACACTAACCCTAACCTAACACTCCTAACAGGAACAAGTTTCCAATTAAAGAACATAAATGTAAAGCACTACTTTGTAAACCAATTCACATGTGTGTGCGCTCAGCTCAATTGGGAATACTGTGACAAGGCTGAAAAGTGTTATCTAGCACTTTAAGGCACAGAAACAAGTTCCATCAAAAGAAGAAATGCAATGCACAACTTTGTAAACTAATTCACATATGTTTGTCCATTCAGATTATTATAACAGAACTGAAGAGTGATATATCAGCGAACACCTTACAGCATAAACAAGTTCTATGGAAAGAACAGAAGCATGAAAACTTTAACTTTGTAAACTAATTCACATACATTATCATCCTCTCAATTATTGCATAACAGGAAAACTGAAAGTGATATATCACACTGTGCAGCACAGAAACACTTTTCCAACGAAGAATGAAACTAAGCACTACTTTGTAAGCTAAATCATGTGTGTTGTAACTCAGTGGGAATACAGGGAAACTGAAAGTGTTATCTACGCACTTTATGGCACGAAACAAGTTTCCATGTCGAGAGAAAGAAACAAGCACAAAAGCACAACTACCAAGCTAATTCCACATACATGTTGTCCGTTCAATTTATTATAACAGGAAAACTGAAAAGTGATATCACACTGTAGCACAGACAGATCAAGTTTCAACAGAAACAAACACTAATTCACAAACAGTCACATATGTATCCTAAATCACATATGTGTCGCCCTTTCAATTATTATAACCAGGAAAACTGAAAAGTGATATATCGAAATGTACACAAAAACAAGTTTTCATGAGAATACAGATGCAAAGCACAACTTTGTAAGCTAATTTCATATGTGATGCCTGTTGAATTATTGTAACAGGAAAACTGAAATGTGATAGCCTAACCCACAACCTGCCCTAAACCTAACCTAACCCTGCCTAACCTAACTAACCTAGCCCTGCCCAACCTAGCCTAACACCTAACTTGTTCTAACAGGAACAGTTTACAATAAAGAATAAGCATAAAAAGTACAACATTTTAAAGCTAAATCACATGTGTGTCGTTGCTCAATTAGAATATGGGAAAGCTGAAAGATATAGCACTCTCTGTACAGCACAGTAACAAGTTTTACTGAAAGAACAGATAAGCAAGCACTAATTTTAAAGCGGATCATGTGTGTCGCTCGCTCAGTGGGAATGGGAAAACTGAAAGTGTTATTATCTATGCGGCACAGAAACAAGTTTTCCATCGAAGAACAAGCATAAATCACAACATTGTAAACTAATTCACATACTTGTCTCCTGTTCAAATGTTATAACTGGAAAACTGAAAAGTGATATATAACGGCTGTACAAGTTTCCATCGAGAAGAACAGCAGTTTCAACTTTGTAAACTAATTCACATATGTGTTGCCCTCAATTATTACTAAAACTTTGAAAAGTGATATATGTATCAGCTGCAGCACAGGAACAATTTAAGAATAAAGCAAAAAATGAAAAGAAGATATAACACGCTCAGTACAAACACAGGAACAATTGTTTCCAACAGAAGAACAGAAGCATAAAGCACAACTTTGTAAACTGTTCACATTTGTAGCCGCCTGTTCAATTATTATCGAGGAAAACTGAAATAATGATATAAGCCTCCCTAACCTAATCTAAACCTAACCTAACCTAACCCTATTTCTTGTTCCTTAATAGGAACAAGTTTACAACAAAGCACAAAGCAAACCACCTACATTTGTAGCTAAAACATTCACATGTGTATCACTCGCTCAATTAGAAGACAGGAAAATTGAAAGTGAGAATATGGCACTCTGCAGCAAATGAATAAGTTTCAGCAGAAAGAACAGAAATGCAGCACTAATTTGTAGCAGGAATCACAGGTGTGTTGCTTGCTCATTTGGGAATACAGGAAAACTGAAAAGTGATCTCCACTGTACAGGCAGGAACAAGTTTCCATCGAAAGAACTGAATGCAAACACAACTTTGTAACTAATTCACATCACGTGTCATCATTCAATTATTACTAACAGGAAAACTCAAGTAGTGATATATCACACTGTACAGCACAGACACAAATTTACAGCTAAAACAGAAAGCATAATACAACTTTGCCAACCATACTCACATATGTATTTCAACACTCCAATTATTATAAGAAATGGCGGCAGTGATATATGGCACTGTACACCTGAAACAAGATTTTCATCTAAGAAAGTAGCGCAAGAGAACTAACCTGAGTAAACTAACCTAACGTATGTGATGCCTGTTCAATTATTATAAGGAAAGCAGGAACATGTTTAACCAACAAAGAATATAAACACAAGCTTCTACTTTGTAAACTAAATCACATAGCCCTACGTGACCACTCGCTCAACACAACCTACCCTAACCCCTAAACCTATACCTAACCTTGTTTTACTTAGGAAACAGTTTCCAACTTAAGAACAGACACAAAAGCACACCTTGTAAAGCTAAATTCACATTTTGTGTCACCTGTTCAAATTATTATAACAGGAAAACTGAAAAGTGATATAACCCTCAGCACTAACCTAAGCCCGACAAAGAACAGATAACCAAGCACCAAACACTAGGCATGTGTGTTTTCTTGCTTCGTGAGAATAAGCTAACTAAAGCCTTACCCTCCACTGTCAGGAACAAGTTTTCAACAAAGAACATAAACACAAGCAACTTTGTAAACTAAATCAAAATGTGTCACTTTCACTCAGTTATTATAACAGGAAACCTGAAAAGTGTTATCTAACACTAACCTAACCCTAACCTAAAGCCTAACGTAACCTAAATTGTTCTAACAGGAACAAGTTTCCCAACAAGAAAACAAGCATAAGCACAACTTTGTAAACTAAATCACATGTGTGCCACCCGTTCAATTAATATAACAGGAAAACTGAAAGTGTATAATCGCTGTACATCAGAGAGACAAGTTTACAACTAAAAGAACAGAAAAAACAAGCACCACTTTTAAATGGAATGACATGTTTGCCCTTGCTCAATTCTATTATAACAGGAAAATTGAAAAGTGTTTATCTCACACTGTAAAGCACAAAAATAATTTTCCAACTAAAGAAGAAAGCATAAGCACAACTTTTGTAAACTAATTCATTTACGTGTTGCCCGTTCAGGTATTATAACAGGAAAACTGAAAAGTGATATATCGAACTGTACAGCACAGGAACCTGCTTTCATCGAAAGAACAGAAAAGAAAAGCACAAATTTGTGAACTAATTCTACATGTCGCCTGTTCAATTGTATAATAGGAAAACTGAAAAGTGATATAACCTAACGGTGGCACAGAAACAAGTTTCTAACAGAATTACAGAAACACAAAGCCCTGCCTTGTAAACTGTTTTCACATTTGTGTCGCCTGTTCAATAATTATAAAAGGGGAAAAGTTTAACATTACCTAACCCTAACAATAGCCCTAACCTAACCTAACCTATCCCTACCTAAGCCCCTAACCTAACCTAAACCTAAAAGTTACCGTAACTAAATTGTTCCTAACAGGAACAAGTTTCCAACGAAAGAACATAAACACAAAGCACTACTTTGTAAACCACATCACATGTGTGCCAGCTCAATTATTAATACCAGGAAAACTGAAAAGTGATATATCGCACTGTACAGCAAGTGAACAAGTTTGAAAGAAAGAACAGAAAAGCAAAGCACTAATTTTAAGCGGAATCAAATGTGTGTGGCTCGCTCAATTGGGTAACTGGAAAACTGAAAAGTGTTATCTTGCACTGTATGGCACAGAAACAAGTTTCCATCGAAAAGAACAAAACTCAAAGCACATCTTGTAAACTAATTCACATAGGTGTCACCTGTTCAATTATTATAACAGGAAAACTGAAAAGTGATATATCACTACCAGCACAGACACAAGTTTCCCAACAAAGAACAGAAGCCTAATGCACTACTTTGTAAAACTAAATCACATCCTAGCCATTCGCTCAATTAGGCCTAAAAACTGAAAGCGTAAGCCTAAAGGAATTTTGGCTAAGAAACAAGTTTTCATCGAAAGAACAAAAGCATAAAGCACAACTTTGTAAACTAATTCACATATGTGTAGCCTGTTCAATTATTATAACAGGAAAACTGATAGAAGCCTGGCCCCCTAATCCCTAACCCTAAGCCCCTAACCTAACTCCTACCCTACCCTACCCCCAAACCTACCCTACCCCTAACATTAACAGAAACGCCAAAGCACTAACAAGTTTCCAACGAAGAACTTAAGGTATAAGTACTACTTTGTAAGCTAAATCACATGTGTTGGCTGGCTCAATTGGAATGGGAAAACTGAAAAGTGATATTTGGCACTGTACAGCACAGGAACAAGTTTCCATCGAAAAGAACAGAAAAGCAAAGCACTAATTTGTAAGCGGAATCACATGTGTGTTGCTCTCAATTGGGAATACAGGAAAACTGAAAGTGTTATCTGGCACTGAACACAGCAAAAACAAGTTTACATCAAAGAACAAAAGCGCAAAGCACAACTTTGTAAACTACTTCACATGCAGTATAAGCCCGTTCAATTATTTAACAGGAAAACTGAAAAGTGATATATCACAGATTTACATCACAGAAACAAGTTTCAACAGAAGAATAAAGCATAAAGCACTACCTTGTAAAAGGTATTCACATTTGTGTCACCTGTTCAATAATTATAACAGGAAAACTAAAAGTCCTATAACACTCACCTAACCTAAACCAAGTTTTCCTAACCCTAACCTAACAGCTATCCTAACCCACAAACCTAACCCTAACCTAGCCTAAGCCTAACTGTAACCCTAACCTAAATTGTTTCCTAACAGGAACAGGATTTCTCACTAAGAACATAAGCCCAAAGCACTACTTTGTAAACTAAATCACATGCAGTCGCTTGCTCAATTGGGTATACAGGAAAACTGAAAAGTGTAATCTCTACTTTATGGCACAGAAACAAGTTTCCATCAATGAACAAACACAAAGCAGAAGTTTGTAAACTAATTCACATATGTGTCGCCTGTTCAATTATTATAACAGGAAACCTGAAAAGTGATATATAGAACTGTACAGCACTGAACTCGTTTCCATCGAAAGAACAAGCATAAAAGCACAACTTTGTAAACTACTTCACATCATTAATCAGCCTGTTCAATGGGCCGGGCATGGGAAAACTGAAAAGTGATATATCGAACTGTGCCCAGCACAGAAAACAAGTTTCCATCGAAAGAACAAGCATAAAGCACTAATTTGTAAACTAATTCACATGTGTGTCACTCTCAATTAGGAATACAGGAAAACTGAAAAGCGATACCAACCCTAAAAGAAACAAGTTTTCGAAAGAAAGAACAGAAACACAAAGCACAACTTTGTAAACTAATTGACATTTTGTCAAGTGTTCAATTATTACCAGGAAAACTCAAAAGTGATATAACCTAATCCTAACCCAAGCCCTATTCCTGACCCTTACCTAACCCTAACACTAACCCTAACCTAACCTAAGTCCTAACCCTAACCTAACCTTAACCTAAACCTAACCTAAACCTGTTATTTCTAACAGGAAACAACAGAAAAAGAACATAAGCATAAAGCACAACTTTGTAAACTAAATCACATGTGTGCCACCGGCTCAATTAGGAATACAGGAAAACTGAAAAGTGATAATGAGCACTGTACAGCACAGGAACATGTTTTCCAGCAAAAAAAAAGAAAAATAAAGCACTAATTTTAAGCGGAATCACATGTGTCCGCTGCTCAATTAGGAATACAGGAAAACTGAAAAGTGTTATCTCCCACTATATGGCACAGAAACAAGTTTCCATCGAAAGAACTGAAAGCACAAAAACAAAACTTTTTAACTAATTCACATATGTGTTGCCCGTTCAATTATTATAACAGGAAAACAGAAAAGTGATATATCACACTATACAACAAAAACAAGTTTCCAATGAAAAGAACTGAAAGCATAAAGCACTACTTTCTAAACTAAATCACATGTGTGGCCTGTTCTCAATTAGGAATACAGAAAACTGAAAAGCAATAAATCTCAAATGTGCTGCAAAGAAACTAGTTTTCATCAAAAGAACAGAAGCAAGCACAACTTTTTCTAAACTAATTCACATTGGTGTCGCCTGTTCAATTATTATAACAGGAAAACTGAAAAGTGATATAGCCCTAACCTAACCAGAAACAAGTTTCCGACCTAAAGAACAGAAAAGCCTAGCCCACTAGCCTAACCTAACCATAACCTAAGCCCTTAAGCCTATAAGACCTAACCCTCAGCCTTACCTAACCTAAACAAGTTTAACACTAACCCTAACCTAAAGCACCTAGCCTTCTCTGTTGCCATTCTAACCTAAAACTAGCCTAACTTGTTCCTAAAAGGAACAAGTTTCAACAAAGAACATAAACACAAAGCACTAATTTGTAAACTAAATCACATGTGTGCCACTCGGCTCAATTAGGAATACAGGAAAACTGAAAAGTGATATCCCACTGTACAGCACAGGAACAGGTTTCTAACGAAAAGAATAGAAAAGCAAAGCACTACTTTGTAAATGGAATCACATGTGTGTCGCTCGCTCAATTAGGAATACAGAAAACTGAAAAAGTGTCATCTCTCACTGTATGGCACAGAAACAAGTTTCCATCGAAAGAACAGAAATAAGCACAACTTTGTAAACTAATTCACATACACGTGTCACCTGTTCAATTATTATAACAGGAAAACTGAAAAGTGATATATTGAACTGTACAGCACAGAAACAAGTTTCCATCGAGAAAGAACAGAAGCATAAAGCACAATTTTGTAAACTAATTCACATACATATAAGCCCATTCAATTATTATATCAGGAAAACTGAAAAGTGATATATCACACTGTACAGCACAGAAACAAGTTTCCAACAGAAGAACAAGCATAAGCACAACCGTGTAAACTAATTCACATTCGTATCGCCTGTTCAATTATTATAACAGGAAAACTGAAAAGTGATATAACCCTCACACTAACCTAAGCCACAAGTTTCCAACAAACCTAACCTAACCTAAGCACCTAACCCTACCCTAACCTAACCTAAGCCTAACCTAAAAGTGTTCTAACGGGAACACAAGCAGGAACAAGTTTCCAACGAAAGAAAATAAGCATAAAGCACTACTTTGTAAACTAAATCATATGTGTTGCCACTCGCTCAATTAGGAATACAGGAAAACTGAAAAGTGATATATTGTACTGTACATCACAGGAACAACTTTCCAACAAAAGAACAGAAAAGCAAAGCACTACTTTTAAGCTAAATCACGTGTATCTCCACGCTCAATTAGGATAACAGGAAAATTGAATAGTGTTATCTCACATTGTAAGGCACAGAAACAAGTTTCCATCAAAAGAACAGAAAGCACAAAGCACAACTTTTTAAACTAATTCACATATGTGTCACCTGTTCAATAATTATAACAGGAAAACTGAAATGTGATATAACCCTCAAACTAACCTAAAGCCCAGCCTAACTGGCCTACCTAACCTAACCTTCACAACCTAACCTAAACCTAACCTAACCTAACCTAACCTAAGCCTAACCTAAATTGTTCAAAGCAGGAAAAGTTTCCAACAAAGAACATAAGCATAAAAGCACACATTGTAAACTAAATCACATGTGTGCCAATCGCTCAATTAGGAATACAGGAAAACTGAAAAGTGATATATCACACTGTACATCACAGGAACAAGTTTTACAACAAAGAAAAGAAAAGCAAAGCACTAATTTTAAACAGAATCACATGTCTGTCGCTCGTTCAATTGGGAATACAGGAAAACTGAAAAGTGTTATCTCCCACTGTACGACACAGAAACAAGTTTCAATCAATGAACAAGCATAAAGCACAACTTTGTAAATTTATTCACATCGTGTCACCTGTTCAATTATTATAACAGGAAAACTGAAATGTGATATCTCCACTGTACAGCACAGAAACAAGTTTCCATGAAAGAACAACAAAGAAAAGCACAACTTTTGTAAACTAATTCACATCGTGTCCCCTGTTCAATTATTATAACAGAAAAACTGAAAAGTGATATATCACACTGTATAGCACAGAAACAAGTTTTCAACAAAGAACAAAAGCATAAAGCACAACTTTGTAAACTAATTTCACATACATTGTCTCCTGTTCAATTATTATAACAGGAAAACTGAAATGTGATATAACCTAACCCTAACCCTAAGCAAGTTTTCTAACCGAAAATAACAACCTAACCACAACTTTTTAAACTATTTAAACTTTGCCCTACTGCAAAACCTATCCCTAACACTGCCTAACTCTAACCCCTAAAACTTAAAACTAAAACCTAACCTATTGCAAACCTAACACAGAACAAGTTTACCCTAAAAAGAACAGAAGCACAAAGCACAACTTTGTAAACTAAATCACATGTGTACCACTCGCTCATTTAGGAATACAGGAAAACTGAAAAGTGATATAAGGCACTGTACAGCACAGGAACAAGTTTTGAGCAGAAAGAACAGAAAAGCAAGCACAACTTGTAAGCTAAATCACATGTGTGTGTAAGCTCGCTCAATTAGGAATACAGGAAAACTGAAAAGTGTTATCTCGCACTTTATGGCACAGAAACAAGTTTCCATCAAAAGAACAGAAACTTAGCAAAGCACAACTTTGTAAACTAATTCACATACGTGTCCCCGTTCAATTATTATAACAGGAAAACTGAAAGGTGATATATCCGAACTGTATCCAACAGGAAACTGCTTTCATCTAAGAACAGAAATGCAAGGCACAACTTTGTAAACTAATTCACATACGTGTCGCCCGTTCAATTATTATAACAGGAAAACTGAAAAGTGATATATCACACTTCTACAGCACAGAAACAAGTTTCCAAAGAAAAACCTAAAAGCAAGCACAACTTTCATAAACTAATTCACATTCATGTTGCCTGTTCAATTATTATAACAGGAAAACTGAAAAGTGATATAACCCTCACCCCTAACCTAACCCTAAGCCCTAACCTAACCTAACTTTTCCTAACAGGAATAAAGTTTCCTACAAAAGAACATAAGCATAAAGCACAACTTTGTAAACTAAATCACATGTGTGCCGCCCGTTCAATTAGGAATAACAGGAAAACTTAAAAGTGATATATCGCACTGTACAACAGAGGAACAAGTTTCGAATGAAAAAACAGAAAATCAAAGCACTACATTTAAATGGAATCACATGTGTGTCGCTTGCTCAATTGGGAATACAGGAAAACTGAAAAGTGTTATCTCCCCACTACGGCACAGAAACAAGTTTCCAAAGTAGAACAGAAGCAAAGCTCTACTTTGTAAACTAATTCACATCGTGTGGCTCGTTCAATTATTATAACAGGAATTTGAAAGTGATATCGAAATGTACTGCACAGAAACAAGTTTTCATCGAAAGAACAGAAGCATAAGCACAACTTTGTAAACTAATTCACATTTGTGTCGCCTGTTCAATTATTATAACAGGAAAACTGAAAAGTGATATAACCTGATCCTCAACCTACAAGCCCCTAAAGAACTAACAAGCATAAACCCACAACCTAAGGCCCTAACCTCACCTAACCCCAGGCCCTAACACTAATCCTAACCTTCTAAACCTAGCCCTGCCCCTAACCCTAAGCTTACCTAACCTAACCTAACCTAAGCCTAAACCTAACTTAACCTAACTTGTTCCAAACATGAACACAAGTTTTCAAGCAAAAAAGAACAGAAATGCATAAAAGTGAAACTTTTTGTAAATTAAATCACATGTGTGCCACTGTTCAATTAGGAATACAGGAAAACTGAAAAAGTGATATAACACTGTACAGCACAGTAACAAGTTTGAACAAAAGAACAGAAAAGCAAAACACTATTTTAAGCGGAATCACATGTGTGTAACTCGCTCAATTAGGAATACAGGAAATCTGAAAAGTGTTATCTAGCACTTTATGTCACAGAAACAAGTTTCCATCGAAAGAAGAAGAAAAGCATAAAGCACAACTTTGTAAACTAATTCACATTTCCTGTCGCCTGTTCAATTTTATAACAGGAAAACTGAAAAGTGATATATCCCTAACTAAGCACAGCAGCAACAAGTTTCCGAAGCCCTAAGCCTAAGCACAAATTTGTAAAGGAATTCCTGTGTGCCCGTTAACCTATCACTAATAAGGAAAACTAAAAGCCTAACCTAATTGTTCTAACAAAAAACAAGTTTCCAAAAAGAACAAGCATAAAGCACTACTTTGTAAGCTAAATCACGTGTGCCACTCGCCCGTTCAATTATTATAACAGGAAAACTGAAAAGTGATATAGCGCCCTGTACAGCACAGGAACAAGTTTCACAACTAAAGAACAGAAAAGCAAAGACACAACTTTTAAGCTAAATCACATGTGTGTCGCTCGCTCAATTAGGAATAAAAAACTGAAAAGTGTTATCTTGCACTGTATGGCACAGAAACAAGTTTCCATCCAAGAACAGAAAGCAAAAAGCACAACTTTTAAACTAATTCACATATGTGTCGCCCATTCCATTATTATAACAGGAAAACTGAAAAGTGATATATCTAAGTGTAACTGTACAGCACAAGACAAGTTTCCATCAAAAAGAACAGAAGCATAAAGCACAACTTTGTAAACTAATTCACATACTCATGTCGCCCGTTCAATTATTATAACAGGAAAATTGAAAAGTGATATATCACACTGTACAGCACAGAAACAAGTTTCCAACAGAAGAACAAACACAAAGCACTACAACTTTGTAAACTAAATCACATGTGTGTCGCCGTTCAATTATTATAAGAGGAAAACTGAAAAGTGATAAATCGCACTGCTACAGCACAGAAACAAGTTTTCATCGAAAGAACAGAAAAGCAAAGCACAATTTTATTAAACTAATTCACATGTGTGTGCCGCCTGTTCAATTATTATAACAGGAAAACTGAAAAGTGATATATCACTGTACAGCACAGAAACAAGTTTCCAACAGAACAAGAAGAACAAGCACAAAGCATTACTTTTTGTAAACTAATTCACATTATGTGTGGCCTGTTCAATTATTATAACAGGAAAACTGAAAAGTGATATAACCCTCACAGAACCAAGTTTCCCTAACCTAACCTAAGCCTAGCCTAACCTAACCTAAACCTAAGCAACCTGCCCTAACCTAACCTAAAGGTAACCTGAAAACCTAACCTCCCACTGTTCTAACCTAAACAAGTTTCCAACAAAAAACAAAGCGTAAAGCACAACTTTGTAAACTAAATCACATGTGTGCCACTCGCTCAATTAGGAATACAGGAAAACTGAAAAGTGATATAGAGCACTGTACAGCACAGGAACAAGTTTTCCGAAAAGAACAGAAAAACAAAGCACAACTTTGTAAACTAAATCACATGTGTGTCAGCTCGCTCAATTAGGAATACAGGAAAACTGAAAAGTGATATCTACACTGTATGGCACAGAAACAAATTTCCAACAAAGAACAGAAAAGCATAAAGCACAACTTTGTAAACTAATTCATATACGTGTCGCCCTTTCAATTCTTATAACAGGAAAACTGAAAAGTGATATATTCGCACTGTACAGCACAGAAACAAGTTTCAATGAAAGAACAGCAAAAAAAAAGCACTACTTTGTAAACTAAATCACATTGTGTGTTGCTCACTCAATGGGAACAACAGGAAAACTGAAAAAGTGATATATCTACTGTATGGCAAAGAAACAAGTTTTCATCGAAGAACAGAAAAGCAAAAGCACAACTTTGTAAACTAATTCACATACGTGTTGCCCGTTCAATTATTATAACAGGAAAACTGAAAAATGTGATATAACCTAACCTAACCTGGGCCCTAACAAGTTTTCCAACCTAACCTAACCTAACCTAACCTAGCCTAACCTCTAGCCTAACCTAACCTAACCTAAGCCTAACCCTGTTAAAAAACTAACACCTATAGCTAACTTGTTCCTAACAGGAACAAGTTTACAGCGAAAAGAACATAAGCATAAAGCACAACTTTGTAAACTAAATCACATGTGTGCCAGCTCGTTCAATTGGGAATACAGGAAAACTGAAAAGTGATATAACTCACTGTACAGCACAGGAACAAGTTTAGCAAGAAAGAACAGAAAAAGAAAAGACACTACTTTTAAAGCTAAATCACATGTGTGTCGCTCGTTCAATTGGGAATAAGGAAAACTGAAAAGTGTTATCTCACTGTATGGCACAGAAACAAGTTTCCATCGAAAGAACAGAAAGCATAAAAACACAACTTTTAAACTAATTCACATATGTGTCGCCCGTTCATTATTATAACAGGAAAACTGAAAAGTGATATATCCAAACTGTACAGCACAGAAACAAGTTTCCATCGAAAGAACAAGCATAAAAGCACAACTTTGTAAACTAATTCACATCGTGTCGCCCGTTCAATTATTATAACAGGAAAACTGAAAAGTGATATATTGCACTATACAGCACAGAAACAAGTTTCCAACAGAAAGAACAAACGCAAAGCACAACTTTGTAAACTAAATCACATCGTGTCGCTCCGTTCAATTAGGATAACAGGAAAACTGAAAAGTGATAAATCCCAAATGTACGGCAAAGAAACAAGTTTTCATCGAGAAGAACATAAGCACAAATTTGTAAAAAGCACTAATTTGTCAAGGCTGTTAAAGGGACAGGGTCTCCACAAGAGAGCAACAGAACAAGAAAGAATTTGAACACAGGAACTTGTAATTAGACTCATACTCCAACCAAGGACTATTCACATGGAAAACAAGAATCCCCTGCACAGATGTAGCCAGGGCAGTTCAGAGTCTAAAGGTTACATAGTAATGTGAACCTAAAGGGACTGCCTCTGACATAATCAATTTGGCCTGCTGTTTGATCACCCTCCCTCTATACTGAACAGCAGCCTTTCAGGCCATAGTAAAGGACAATGCAGCCACTTTTGATGTGAACTGACAGACTAAGATCAGAAAGAAAGGAGAACCTCCCTATTAGTGGACTTAAACAAGTGGCATGCAAGCAGAGGAGGAATAAAGGTGGGATTAGGAGCCTAATTCACACCAGCTTATGAGGGGATGCAGAATGAATAAAGTGTAATTGATGAAAAATTTTTAAAAAAGGGAAAAATAAATAAATAAATAAATAAATAAATAAGCAAAAAACACAGTTTTGTCCAACTAATTCACATTCGTGCCGCCTGTTTCAATTATTATAACAGGAAAACTGAAAAGTGATATAACCTAATCCTCACCCTAAATAACTCTAACCTAACCTAAATAACCCCTAACACTAACAACCTAACCTAACCCTCCTAACCTTGTTCCTAAGAGGAACAAGTTTCCAATGAAAGAACATAAGCATAAAGCACTATTTGTAAACTAAATCACATGTGTGCCAGCTCGTTCAGTGGGAATACAGGAAAACTGAAAAGTGATATACACTGTACAGCACAGAAACAAGTTTGAATGAAAAAAACAGAAAAGCAAGCACTACTTTGTAAACTAAATCACATGTGTGTTGCTGGTTCAATTATTATAACAGGAAATCTGAAAAGTGTTATCTAGCACTTTATGGCACAGAAACAAGTTTCCATCCTGAAAGAACAGAAACTCAAAGCACAACTTTGTAAACTAATTCACAGCCACACACAATCGCCCGTTCAATTATTATAACAGGAAAACTGAAAAGTGATATATCAAACTGTACAGCACAGGAACAAGCTTCCATTGAAAGAACACATAAAGCAAAGCACAACTTTGTAAAACTAAATCACATGTGTATCGCCCGTTCAATTATTATAACAGGAAAACTGAAAAGTGATATATCTCACTCTACAGCACAGAAACAAGTTTCCAACAGAAGAACAGAAAAGCAAGCACTACTTTGTAAACTAATTCACATGTGTGTTGCTCACTCAATTATTATACAGGAAAACTGAAAAGTGATAAATCAAACTGTACGGCAAAAACAAGTTTTCATGAAAGAACCTAAACACAAAGCACAACTTTGTAAACTAATTCACATTCGTGTCGCCTGTTCAATTATTATAACAGGAAAACTGAAATGTGATATAAGCCTAACCAAGTTTTCCTTAAGAAACAGAACCCCTAACCATACCTAACACTAATCACTAACCTAAGCCCTAATTCTAACCTAAGCCTAACTGAAAGTATATCTCCCTAACTTGTTCCTAACAGGAACAAGTTTCCCAACAAAAGAACATAAGCATAAAAGCACTACTTTGTAAACCAAATCACATGTCTGCCACCAGCTCAATTATTATAACAGGACAACTGAAATGTGATATAACGCACTGTAAAGCACAGAAACAAGTTTCAAGCGAAAAAAACAAAAAAGCAAAGCACTACTTTGTAAAGCTAATCACATGTGTGTGTCTCCGTTCAATTAGTAATACAGGAAAACTGAAAAGTGTTATCCACTGTATGGCACAGAAACAAGTTTCCATCGAAAGAAAGAAAGCATAAAGCACAACTTTAAACTAATTCACATTCGTATCGCCTGATGAATTATTATAACTGGAAAACTGAAAAGTGATATAACCCCAACCATAAACCTAAGTCCCTAACCTAAAGCCTAACCTAACCTAATTCTAACCATAGCCCTAATTATTATAACTTCTAACTGAAAAGTGATATAACTTGTTCTAACAGAACAAGTCTCCAGAACAGAACAAGCATAAAGCACTACTTTATAAACTAAATTACATGTGTGCCACTCGCTCAATTAGGAATAACAGGAAAACTAAAAAGTGATATAACACACTGTACAGCACAGGAACAAGTTTCGAAAGAAAGAACAGAAAAGCAAAGCACTACTTTTAAAGCTAAATTACATGTGTGTTGCTCGCTCAATTAGGAATAAAGGAAAACTGAAAAGTGTTATCTCGGACTGCGGCACAGCAACAAGTTTCCATCGAAAGAACAGAAGCATAAAGCACAACTTTGTAAACTAATTCACATATGTGTCACCTGTTCAATTATTAAAACAGGAAAACTGAAAAAGTGATATATCACACTGTACAGCACAGAAACAAGTTTCCAACAAAGAACAGAAAGGCAAAGCACTACTTTGTAAACTAATTCACATGTGTTTCAGCCTGTTCAATTATTATAACAGGAAAACTGAAAAGTGATATAACCCTCACCGTAACCTAAGCCCTAACCACCCTAACCCTAGCCTAACCTAAGCCTAACTCTAACTTTACCTAACCCTAACCTAATTCAACCCTAACACTACCCTATCCCCTAACCTAAAAAATAACCCTAATATTTCCTAACAGGAACAAGTTTCCCAACAAAAGAACATAAGCGCAAACCACAACTTTTTGTAAAAGTAAATCACATGTGTGTCAGGTTGCTCAATTAGGAATACAGGAAATATGAAGAGTGATATATCGAATGTACAGCAAAGAAACAAGTTTTCTTCGAAAGAAAAGGGAAAGCAAAAGCACAAATTTGTAAACTAATTCAAATTAAGTGTCGCCTGTTCAATTATTATAACAGGGAAAACTGAAAGTGTTATAGCCCTAACCTAACCTAAGCCCCCTTTCCAGTTTAGCCCTTTGAACAGCCCCTAACACCTAACTCTACCCCTAACCCCAGGCTAACCACGCCCTACCTATCCTAACCTAAACCTAACTAACTTGTATCTAACAGGAACAGAAACAGTTTTCAACGAATGAACATAAGCAAAAGCACAATTTGGCAAATAAATCACATGTGTGCCCTCACTCAATTAGGAATACAGGACAACTGAAAAAGTGATATATCGCACTGTACAACACAGGAACAAGTTTGACGAAAAACAGAAAAGCAAAGCACTACATTTTAAATGGAATCACATGTGTGTACGCTCGCTCATTTAGGAATACAGGAAAACTGAAAGTGTTATCTCCCACTGTACAGCAGAGAAACAGTTTCCATCAAAAGAACAAGCATAAAGCACAACTTTGTAAACTAATTCACATGCGTGTCGCCTGTTCAATTATTATAAAGGAAAACTGAAAGTGATATACGAACTGTAAGCACAGGAACAAGTTTCCATAAAGAACAGCAAGCAGAAAAGCACAACTTTGTAAACTAATTCACATACTCACGTGTTGCCCGTTCAATTATTATAACAGGGAAAACTGAAAAGTGATATAACACTAACCTAACTTTGACACTAACCTGTTAACCTAATGCCAACAAACCCCTAATAACCTAACTTAACCTAACCTAATTCAAATAGCCACTCCTAACCTATTCTAATTATTATAACCCTAAACCTAAACCAAGCCTAACCTAACTTGTTCATAACGGGAACAAGTTTTCCATCGAGAAGAAAATAAGCATAAAGCACTGCTTTAATAAGCTAATTCACATGTGTAGCTCGTTCAATTATTATACAGGAAAACTGAAAAGAGATATAACTCCTGTACAGCTGCCTAACAAGTTTTGAACGAAAAGAACAGAAAAGCAAGACAGCTACTTTTAAGCGGAATCACATAGTGTAGCTCGCTCAGTGGAATAAAGTTACTGAAAGTGTTATCTGCACTGTATGGCACAGAAACAAGTTTCCATCGAAAGCAGAAGCATAAAGCACAACTTTTTATACTAATTCACATGTGTAAGCCCATTCCATTATTATAACAGGAAAACTGAAAAGTGATATCTCAAACTGTATAGCACAGGAACCTGTTTCCATCGAAAGAACAAGCAAAAAGCACAACGAAAACTAATTCACATCGTGTCACCGTTCAATTATTATAACAGGAAAATTGAAAAGTGATATATCACTATACAGCACGAAACAAGTTTCCAACTAAAGAACAGAAGCATAAAGCACTACTTTGTTAACTGAATCACATGTGTGCCGCTCACTCAATTAGGAATACAGGGAAATTGGCGATAAATGAAATGCGGCAAAGAAACAAGTTTTCATCGAAAGAACAGAAGCAGCACTAATAGTAAGAGCTGGAAGGACAGGGGTCTCCACAAGGAGAGCAACAGAACAAGAAAATTTGAACACAGGAACTTCCCAGAGACCTCATACTCAACCAAGGACTATTCATGGAGAATAACCCCAGAATCCCTGCACAGATGTAGAGCCAGGGCAGTTCAGGGGTCAAGTGGGTTACATAGTAATGTGAGAAGGACTGCCTCTGACATAATCTGATTGGCCTGCTGTTTGATCACCTCCCTCTGAGGAAGTAGCAACCTTACCAGGCCATAGTAAGAGGACAATGCAGCCACTTTTGATGTGAACTGACAGACTAAGATCAGAAGGAGAGGAGAACCTCCCTATTAGTGGACTTGGGAGTGGCATGCAAGCAGAGGGAGAAGGAGGGTGGGATTGGGAGGGGAGGAGGAGGAGTTATGGGATGCAGAATAATAAAGTGTAATTGATGAAAAATTTTTTTAAAGGAAAAATAAATAAATAAATAAATAAATAAATAAGCAGCACTGTTCAACTAATTCACATTAGTAACTGCCTTTTCAATTATTATAACAGGAAAACTGAAAAGTGATATAACCTAATCCTCACCTAAACCTAACTCTAGCCTAACCCTAACCTAACCCTAACCTAACCTAACCTAACTTATTTCCTAGAAGAATTTACCAATGAAAGAACATAAGCATAAAGCACTACATTGTAAACTAAATCACATGTGTGCCACTCGGTCAATTAGAATACAGGAAAAGCTGAAAAGAGATATAGCACTGTACAGCACAGGAACAAGTTTGAATGAAAAACAGAAAAGCAAAGCACTACTTTTAAAAAATCACATGTGTGTTGCTGGCACAATTAGAACACAGGAAATCTGAAAAGTGTTATCTAGCACTTTATGGCACAGAAACAAGTTTCCATCGAAAGAACAGAAACTCAAAGCACAACTGTAAAAAGTAATTCACATATGTCGCCCGTTCCATTATTATAACAGAAAACTGAAAAGTGATATATCAAACTGTATAGCACAGGAACCTGCTTCCATTGAAAGAACAGAATCGAAAACACAACTTTGGCAATGTAATTCACATACGTGTCGCCCGTTCAATTATTATAACTGGGAAGGAAAACTGAAAAGTGATATATCACACTATACAGCACGAAACAAGTTTCCAACAGAAGAACGAAAAGCAAAGCACTGCTTTGTAAACTAAAACACATGTGTGTTTAACTCACCCAATTAGGAATACATGGAAACTGAAA